>JAHDVE020006181.1:0-39946 GCA_022606495.2 Halesus radiatus
TATTGTTTATAAAAATAATAATTTAAACAAATATCCTTTTGTTTCATACTTTTGAACTAGAAAAAAATTAAAATACCAACATTGTTAAACAAATTTTTGCCTGAAACATGTTAAAATTATTTATCAGTACACCTATTTAATACTTACTATCCAATACTTAACGGATGATGAAAATATTTTGTAAACGGATTGATCACCTTACTTTTATTTTGCTTCGCCGCGGATTGCAATCTTTAGAGCACAGGCGTCAAGTAACAATGCTGTCCTTGTTTTGTTAATATTTCAAAGGAAGATACTCTGAGGAACTACCATCATTTATCCCTGCGACACTGAAGCATAGTCGGGAAACACACCAAACGCGCGGTCAACATTTGTACACGGTTGACATTTGAACGGATCGTTTATACGACTCGTTCTTAAATTCACCAGCACTACTGTAGAATGAATTGCGGGCATCTGTGTTTCCTCCCTCCTTCAACATGAGTCTCCTGAAGACCCATGTTCACTCGTTCCTCTCTGCAAAAAGACCCTGCACACAACATCTTCAAAGATGACATAGGCCCTGGCGGAAATTATTTTCTTCAAGGCGCCCTGTGTGGAGTTAATGTAAAAAATTCACGGTATATATATATGTGTAAAAATGTTATATTTTTTATCACTCTGTTAAATTTTCCTAATAAACAATAAATATTTAAAAAAAAAAAACAAAGACAATCTCCTTATGACTTTTTGATTGAAAACCTTTATAACTTTTTTCCAATTGTTTATTTTTGACCAAACCAGCTTCACCATCAACTTACAACAGCCATCTTCAAACTGGTACAATTTAATCTAAGGTTACCGTTGCAAGGCGAAACCGGTCGGGTAAAAAATAAAGAAGTGGAAAAAAGTTGTAAAGTTTTTATCAAAAAAGTCATATTGAAATGAAATTTCTCCACGATTTAAATGTTTCAAAATTATAAGTAATAGAGACAACCTCGGTTAGTTGTAGCAAAAACGAGATTAACACCTTGTATCGATTTCACCCCTTTGAGATAATTATCAGTAGATTTACTATCAATAATCAAATTCGCCCTATTTGCTAGGGGTTGTAATGATCGGATTATATTCCTCGATGATTTCTTGGTAATTTCTAGGTGATTCCCATATCGCATTAATCTAATCATGGCGGTAGGAAATTAAATTAACAGCCGCGTCTAGTAAGTAGTTTATACAAATCAATAGTAATTTAACTCATCATCGTGGATCAGCAATTCATTAAAGCCATTATTGTTTCAAATTATCAAGAAGTCGTTATCAAATATCCATTTACGTGAAATAGCATTTCCACTCAGCTCGCTCCTACCTCACTCTTAGCAGGGGAGATAATGTACGAGTACCTGAAGCCACAGGGGTGTTTGATGTTTACGGTTTATTGTTATTTTATTGTTTCATTCAATTATTCAACTGCATTACCGCCGACTCACTTTTCTCACTTACGTTTTTATGGCACTATAAATTACTGAATAATTCGCAATCTACCGTTCTTATTTATCTCTCGCTTAATGGCTAATATCCGTTGTAGTATATTAAATTTTATACGAAAGGAAGGCACGTTATTAATTATGCATTTAGTTTTTGTTTTAACCGTGTCACCTATTGTTTTCAGAATCTAACGTAACATAATGCTTTTTTAACTTTCATAAGTACAAATATTTACCATATACGACTATGTAGTCTTTGCTGCCCCAGGGTGGTAGATACTTTCAGTATCGCACTGGTGAGAGACCACCATTCAGAATCGAAACATTGCTTTAAATGACTTTAGCCATCTTTGGTGGCTAGATCTGAATAGCCAGGTATTTTCTCACCTTTCTCTCCCCCTTCTCATACCCCAATCGGGGATGTTGTGAGGGAGGTCTACGGTGTTCCTAAAACTAACGCATTGGTCATCGGGCATCAGTCATCGGTCTAAGGCGCTCACCACATGTACAATGTAGTGAAGTGAAGTGCGCAAAGTGAGTGATTTACAACGGGGATGCTTTGAGCCAAGGTTGTAAAAAATATCGTATACGACCGCACGATACTCAAACTTAATAGTGAAAGTGTTATTTTGGACCCTTTAGTAGCTGCAAAGATATCGTTGTATAACCTTGAACGTGTTATTTTGACACAACCCGTAAAATTAGATTTTGTGGTTGAAAAAATCTATCTTAGATCTCTCAACAACAAGGTAGATGAGGCAGGGGAGGTTTTTAACGAACAGAATCTGCATATCATGGCCATAACTAAAACTTGGCATGAAAACGGTGACTCTTTTTCAATAAAGAGACTGCGAGCTTTAGGATACGTGGTACTGGAAGAAGCCCGACCTAAATCAACGATTTCTCGGAATGACAACATCTCTAGATTAAATCACAAGGGCATCGCAATTATAGCTCGCCAAGGCTTGCGTTTGACAAAAGTTTCCATTGGTGCGTACCTAACTTTTGAATATTTGCGATGCAGAGTTTCTTCTGCAGGCGCGTCTTTCTTTTTATCTACCCAATACCGGCCGGGTTCAAAACAAATCATATAGGACTTATAGGGTTATATAGGGTTATAGGACTTTCCGATACTATATTCATAACTGGCGATATCAACATCCATCTAGAGCGCCTGCAGTCACCCAACACCGTTAAATTTACTGACCACTTTACTGAGTACTTCGGATGTCGTCAATGGGTCAGCGACCCAACTCACGATGCAGGTGGGACTTTGGATATTTTTGTTTCAAAGTCATGCGGCCCCTCCCTGATAGCGGATAGTGTGGATGTGGGGTTATCAGGTCACCGGATAATTCGCACTGAGATCGATTTTAACCCACCAAAAATCCCTGACGTGATTATCTCATCAAGAGCATGGCGTATTTTTAACATTGACGACTTCCTCATAGATCTAAAGGCCTTCCCGCTTTGCACACAAAGCGCTTGGGAAACAGCGTACTCTCAACCTTTCTAAATAAATATGCTCAAATTTCTACAAAAACTCGGCGAGTTCGAAAATCGATTGGTTTGATGAATAATTTCGAAATCAGAAGAGAGTAATGCGGAAATTGGAGAGATCCTACAGATAATCAGGTTTTATCTCACGAAACGATTGGATACAGGCTCAAAAAGAGTACACAATCCTAATTCTTACAAAAATGTCTGAATATTGGACAAATAGAATTAACTCAGAACGTATAAATCCGCGTCCTCTTTGTAACTCGGTTAAGACAGTTGTTGCCGATGTTCTTGCACAAAATACAACTAACATTGCTCCGGATATCTTTTCCAAATTCTTTCTCGAAAACATTGAGTCCATACGCGCCCTAACAACCGCCGCCCCACAGCCATCTTTTACATAAAACAATGACGGAACCTTATCTGCCTTCAAATCTACATCCCTCGAAGAAGTGAGAAAGTTAATACTCGCTTCACCGAACAAACAGTGTGCACTCTATCCTATACCAACATGGTAACTAAAGAAGTGTTGCAATGAAATAGCTCCCTTCCTAGTTCAACTCTTTAATTAGTCATTTAACATTGGTGATTTCCCAAAATCACTGAAATCAGCTGTCGTAGCTCCATTATTAAAAAAACCGCAATTGGATGCTGAAGATCTTTCAAATTACCGACCCGTTTCAAATCCTCCATTAATATCTAAAATTTTGAAAAAATTACTGCTTTACAGATAATAAGTCACCAAAATTCAAATAAATTGTTAACTAAATATCAATCTGCATACAGAAGGTTCCACTCAACGGAAACTGGATTATTACGCGTTTTGTTGGATATAACTCTGGCCATAGAGTCGGGTAAGCTGGCATTTCTTTCAGTCTTAGACATAAGTGCCGCTTTTGATACGATTGATCACGATTTTCTTATCACACGTTCAGAAGAATCTTTTGGTTTAAACTGTGGCATTAAGAATTGACTGACATCGTATTTAACCAATCGTTTACAAGCAGTGAAGATGGGATAAAACCAATCAAAATATGCAACCCTTTCATCTGGGCCCTCTGCTGTTCATCCTTTTCACAAATGATGTAGCTAAAATAATCGAATCGTTTGGTCTTCAATCCCACTGCTATGCTGATGACCAGCAAGTTTATTTTTACTTCTTACCAGAAGAAATAGACAGACTAAAAACTCGTATAGCTGAGTGTCTAGAAGCAATTACTCGCTGGATGACCTCAAATAGATTGAAGCTGAATCCGTCAAAGATTGAGTTTCTCTGGACCGCCACAAGCAGACGTCAGCATATCATTGATAACTCCCCAATAAATATTTCAGGAAGTGATATTACTCCGAAGACGTGTGTTAAATTACTCGATGTCAATCTGGATGCAAACTTTTCCCTTAAAAGTCAAGTAAACAGAACTGTAAGTACAGAGTTCTTTAAATTTGGGCAAATAAAGGCAGTACGGAGAAACTTACCAACAGAGGCAACTAAACTGCGTGTCAATTTGTACGTTTTGTCACGTCTAGATTACTGCAACGGAATATATGCTAGTCTCCCTAAATACCAAATAACAAATGTCCTGAAAGAATCCAGTTCAAGCTCTGCAGGATGGTATTTTAGTCACTTACGGAATGGTTCCGGCTTACTTATCAGAACTATATATTCCTAAAAATACCAATTCACGGCAGTCCACCGTTAGGTCGGCAGCGTCATCAGCTAACGGGAGGTTGAAGGAACCAAAACGTACACCTAAGTTTGGTGATCGTGCTTTCGGAGTGTCAGGACATAAAGCCTGGAATGAACTGCCGCATGACTTAAGAATTATCAAAAACTCGACAGAATTCAGAACTAAATTTAAAACACATATTTTCGTATCAATCGTATCCATAAATTGAAGAAATGCACCCGTAAATTCCTTAGCTAGGCTAAGCAGTTAGTACTTACCTAAAGATATTAAATAAAATAAAAATTAAAAAATACTCGCATCGGTGCGCAAATTCGTCCACAGCCCGCAACACTGTAAATAACTAAAGTGTAAAAATAAATAAAAAAATGTTAATATCTATTAAAACCTTCTTACGCTTTTTAAGCTCATTTCATGGATATTTTCCAGTCCTAAAATTCATTTTATAAATATTTTCCAGTCCTAAAAATTATAAGTATTTCGATAAATACCAACTCTTCTTGTGCCACCAATCTTCTAATAAATGTAACATCAATATAAAAGGAGCAACAAATAGCAATCTAACAAAACTGTGTTCATCTGAAGCGACCCGCCAGGTAAGTATGTTTTTCTGTATCTGTTTGTACATAATTAGTTAAGAAATATTTGTACAGCGCCCTTGAGGTGATTTTTCACAAAAACGGCGCTATAAAAAAACATCCAATTATTATTATTATTATATTATAGCTCACCGCATTGTGGTTCTTTGTTTTTTTTATTATTTTTTCTAGTGCTTATATAATAATATTGCAAAGTACCTGCAAATATATCTCTATATCTAAAAATGAATGTTTGTCTGTCTGACCGGTATAGCAAATGAAAATAGCACAGTTTTTTCTTATAGAGCCGGGAAGGTTTAGATAATAGTTTGAATGAAATTCAATATATACAACTATTTCTATAAAGTTTAAAAATTTTTATGAAAAAAATAGAACCCGCCATGTTGTATTGAGGTTAGCCCATAAATGTACCACTCTGGTTAACCACAGATTACATATTCAAAAAAAGAAGTTTTGTATGGGTAGAATATTTTCAAAATGGAAAATACAAGTAGGTACCGACTTAAGAACTTTTTTATTTAAATATATTTTGAAAAAATAAATGTTTGGAATGATACAAAATTTTCAAATTTTTCTTTGTTTAGAGATAATAATAGTTTATCCTATTATGGCACCAAAACGAGAAACAAGATTTCACAACTTCACAACTTTATTAAAAAAACTAAAAAAATTCCGAGCAAGGCTTGGTACACATCAGCGAGTTTACTATAAAATTGAACAAAATAACATTGTGAACATCGCTTTTTAATTAACACACCGATTATAAACATGAACTAAATTTCAAGTTTTGTTAACCTCCAGCTGTTCGTTCTCCCGGTGTATAATTTTATTTCGTATTTATGTCCTTGAATATATTGTATTGGAAAATGCATTTATAGGTTGCTATTAGAGTAAAGCGCACTAGGGGTGAAATAATATAATTGAATTGTGTCTAATAAATAAATGTATTGTTACCATCACTATAAATACTTCGTTCGAGTTATAACACATTTTGTGTTATTTGTTTATTGTGTTAAAAAAAATAGATTACCTCCATCTATTATCTAATATTTTATACCTCCTTTTTTACTTTGCTCTTTACGTACATATGTAATTAAGTAGGAACATACCTGGACCTTTATGAAAATAATACAATAGCTAGTAGTTACGTGCTATCTTTGTAGTCATGTAAAGGCCCGTTGGATAATATTTAACAAAAGAGTAAGGTATATACTTACTCCATTAACTGTTTTCATGGAGACAGAAAAGCGTTACATTTCTAATTAACAATTTTCGAAACACGCATAAGTGTTGAAGGGATTTATTCACGCTCGTGAAAGCTATTAAATTAATAACAATCCCAAGAAACAATCTTCTAAAATCAAAAAGGTAGATATTTATCCTACAACACGCGTAGTTCAAACAATAAAAAAAGTCTCTGAACACTTATCGTATTCTGGTCTTATGATCATGATTCTCTAAGGATGAATTTCGGGAGCACTTAATTAAAATAAAGAAAAATTATGTTTGCAAGCATAATTTTAACCGTGATTTTCATTATTCACAATAGACCATTTGATAAAATTTATTCTCACTTGAATTATTATTCAACATATTTATAAATTCACAAGTTTTAGAGTGTATACTAAAGACATGGTAAAAATATAATTCAACATTTGCATACTGTAATGAAGCTAGGAGAAATATTTCTGGTGTACCGCGCTTTTGTATTCATGTTTGCATTTTCACTGAAGATGTGAATATGCTCTTTGATAAATTGTTACGACAAGAGGAATTCTTATCGCATCCAAGTTGAAACAACTTGATGCGATGTTTGCGGGGAGTGATACAAGATATGGATCGTTATGTGAAATGATAACGCGCGTTCATGCCCCATCGCGGTATTCGCTTGCATTGATGGCAAAGGGACGACAGACAGCAAACATCAGGAAGCTGGAACAAATTCTCAATAGATATCAAATGTTGGTTTTACTTCTCTACATGTGCTTTATCCGTTATATTATAACAAATTATTTTGAAAATATTCCGGGTCATACGCGTTTATGAAATCCAAAACGATTTTTTTTTAAATAACTTATTGAACCTTATAAGTCCATATTACAATATTAAATGATAAAAAAGTAAAAAAAAAGTTTATTTATGACGATAAAATTATATAAATGCGACGGAGAGCACAATTTTCAAATTTTGTTAAGTTTTATGTATCATATACGTTAAACGATATACAAATTGTGTGTTATTTTGATTATGTATTTTTAAAAACCTTTGGGTTATAGTGAGGGTATATAAAATACGTTTTGTGCTCAGAAATATAGGGTGGTACCAAATAAAAGACCTTTGAACAATTTAAAAATGTACATAAAACATAAAAGTTGACATTTTTTCAGTATATTAAACGGGGATACCTGCTAAATTTTGTGATTTTATAATCATTATATTCTATCCTCAAATGATCGGAATAATCTTACTTGAATACCTTTATTATCATTAATGGTATGCATTGAAATCAGAAGCAAGACAATGGTGTATTGACAATATTTGACATTCGTCTAGTACGTTTACTACCTATATAAAACATAAACATAGGTCGGGGTAAATGGACCAGTTTAGTTGAAGTAATCGGGTAACGCGATAAAAAACGGCATAAAATACTATCGCACACGCAGTTTCCTAAATACGCGAAAGAAAGCGATATTTATTATATGTATCGAAATAAACGGTCGAACTTATTTAAGGAAATGGATACGGGACAGTTCAAAAAGTTCCGTCGTCCTTGTTGCTTTTTCATGATTTGTTTGCGTGTTCAGTTTAACGCCCTTTCTTTTAGCTCATCTATTTCCCACCCTTCTCCCCCTGCTGTCAGGCCCGTACTCGCTTGCCACCAACCACCCACTTTCCCTTCTTTATCTTTCCCCTTAGCCTACCTCAAGAGCGCCGTGTGCCACCTTAACTCTGTATTAAACTACAGTAGAAAATCTTTAGTCAACTGGATGGGAATCTTTCAGTTTCATCTACTTAAATACTTGTAGACTCTTGGCACCTAACAATAATGAATCAGGCTTCATGCACGACAGCCTGATGAATAGGAAACACTTGGTCTTTCACGCTTCTCGTTTGCTGCAGCAATCTTTCGGCCTTAAGAAATGTCCCAAGCAACGTTCAAAATTACCACTAAATTTTAAAATGTTAGCATCTTACACTGTTGATTGAGTGCATGAAAGGGAAATCGTTTATTCCAGGCATAATAGGTTAAGAAACTGATTTAGAGTTCATAAGAAAAAAATATATCTACCCCAAACTTTACCCTTCCGCTTTATTGTGATTTTTTTTCGAGTGTTCTATCGTGTATGTGCATATAAATATTTTATTTACGTATGTATTTTGTTTGCTAAGAAATAGTAGAACCATTATGTATTAGCACAATACATAACCAACACCGCAATGGGGTCATTAGCCACAGTAAAATGACTCGATATGGCTATACCTACCAACTAAAAGATGTGGGTTTTATAATGTAAAACCTTTTCAGACAACCCTGCTAAAACCTTAGTATTTCTAATAATTATCAAGGTTATTTAAATAAATAAAAACACTTCAAATCCCTTTTTAATAGTTCGTTGTACTTTGCATTCGCATTTCGCTGAAAACGTTTTATTGTTGTTATTAGGAAGTTATTTATTTTGTCAAATGTTCAACCCACACAACCGTCTTTAATATTTCTCAGAAAGCTTTCTCGCATATATCATGCGTGTGACCTCGAGAAATACGTTTCTTAAAAAGGAGAAACTGAAAAAAACATACGGATTCACCTGAAAACGGATATAAACCTTAAAACATGCTCTCTCGGCTACACGTCAAGATGAATGGCCTCTTCTCTTGATACACTGCGTCCATGTTTTATCCGTTTGAATAAAAAAATAGTGGAACCCTTTGGAGATGAAGGAAGCGAGCAGGAAGGGATGGGAGCGCACAGGAGTTGGTAGGTAGATGAAAGTGGAATATGGATGGATACATTGCACGATGACGTTCAGTACGTACCACGTCACTTTATCATCCTCAAATACTCGGCATGAGGCTATAAGTAACATTTATCTATCGCGTTACTACTCTCGCCAAACATTGAATATCATTCCTGTCACTAGATCGGTTTTATGGCAGCAATATTGGCCATAAATAATAAACCTTTTATGTAGCCATTTTGTATCTGTTTTCTTAAATTTTTGTTTGGGGTCTATTACTGTAATTTCCAACGTGAAAATGATAGACGTGAATGTGAGCGCAATATATCAGTACCTACTTACCAACGCCTACTTCTAAGTCAACACAAGCTATTGTTGCTACTCGGTGGTGCGTTATAGGTGTTATGAATAATGTCATTATCCGTATTCCGTCTTGAAATGGCATGGACGAGTGAAGTTAAAATCAAATTAAATCCTCCCAAGAATGTTCGAGCCATTATTAAAAGATCGGTTTTCGGAAAATTGTTATCACCTCTTGAATATAATATGGACGAGTTAATTTTGGCTGTTCGGTCAACAAGTATCGACAAGTCCAATTTTAGTAATTGGTTGTCTCACGTCAAATTACCTACTTGTCACATACTTCTTGTTCGTCTACTAAAGTTACACAGACAATTACCGTCAATTGAAGTGTGTAAAATAACCATAGAATTTTTTCATCTCCGAAGAGCTTTCGTCAATATAATGGACCGCAGTTTTAAATATGTTTGCATTTACTTAAATTAACTGCTTTTTGGATACAACAAAGAGCTGATTAAAATAGTGATTTCTATATTTTTAAGATATAAACGTACTTAGAAAAAGAACAAATAAGTTTCGCTTCGCAAAGGTTTAGGTACCCATTCTACTTGAATGACATTGATATTTTAAATTGCGTAATAGAAGATGAACAAACCGAATTAGTTATTATTAACTATTAACTATTTTCTTATAGCTATATTTTTGAAGGTACAAATAACAAACGTTTTGATACAAAAACATCGCCGTATTGAAAAATACGTAATAAAAAATATTTGCACATGTTATGTTTGAACACAATAAAATCAAGTAATTTAAAAATACTTGACGCACGCTACCTTTTTTTACCAGCAAATTGGTTATTAGATTCATTTCCCTTTCGTAAATTCAGAGTTTTCTATGGAAACATGTCGAACAAATCGTTAAATAATAATAAAGATACCTTCAAATGTGGCACAATAAATTATTTTCACGCTTGTTGGGCGTAGACAAAGTTCGACATCCTTTGAAAAATAACGATACGCTTTTAGATGGATACTATGTAAATGTCCCACTTCCTGTAAACGTATCAGGGTACAAAAAGTAGTTTTGTTTTTGTTCTTATGATACTATTTTTGTTTCGTTATAAGATTTAATGTCTAAAAAGTTTTAATATTATTTTGGTTCGAACAGAGAAGATCTTTTGAGTGCATAATTGACTTATACTATATTACTACTCGTACCTTGATAGGGGAGATTATATAATAATTGTGTAAAAATGTGATTTCAAATAAAATTGCCTTCTAATTTCGTTCATCTAAAAATTAATATGTACTATTTCGCGAGTTTTACGGTGGTTGACTAATAATTTAATACTTGAATTGAAGTTTTTTCTCGAAAAAATTGAGTCCATACGCGCCCTAATAATCGCCGCTCCACCGCCACATTTTGCAAAAAACAATGGCGGAACCTTATCTGCCTTCAAATCTACATCCCTAGATCAACTTTTTAATAAGTCACTTAGCATTGGTGATTTCCCAAAATCACTGAAATCAGCTGTCGTGACTACATTATTAAAAAAACCTCAATTAGACGCTGAAGATCTTTCAACTTAACCACTCGTTTCAAATCTTCCATTTATATCTAAAATCTTAGAAAAAAATACTGCTTTACAGATAATAAGTCACCTAAATTCAAATAAATTGTTAACTAAATATCAATCTGCATACAGAAGGTTCCACTCAACGGAAACTGGATTACTACGTGTTTTGTCGGATATAACGCTTGCCATCGAATCGGATAAGCTGGCACTTCCTTCAGTCTTAGACATGAGTGCCGCTTTTGATACGATTGACAACGATTTTCTTATTACACGATTAGAAGAATCCTTTGGTTTAAACTGTGGTGTTAAGAATTAGCACACATCGTATTTAACCAATCGTTTAAAACTAGTGAAGATGGGGCAAAACCAATCAAAATGTGCAACCCTTTCATCTGGAGTACCCCAAGGGTCCATTCTGGGTCCACTGCTCTTCATCCTTTTAACAGATTAAGTAGCTAAAATAATCGAATCATTTGGTCTTCAATCCCAATGCTATGTTGATGACAAGCAAGTTTATTTTTACTGCTTAAAAGAAGAAATAGGCTAAAAACTAGCTTGGCTGAGTTTCTAGAAGCAATTACTCGCTAGATGACCTCAAATATATTGAAGCTGAATCCGTTAAAGACTGAGTTTCTCTTGACCGCCACAAGCAGACATCAACATATCATTGATAACTCCCCAATAAATATTTCAGGAAGTGACATTACTCCGAAGACGTTTATCAAATTACTCGTTGTCAATCTGAATGCAGACTTGACATTACTATTTTTAGTAATCTATATATTTCCGATGAAGAAAGCATCGCTTTCGAAACATGTAGATATATGTGTATACTAATAAAGTGGTGAATATAAAGCATATTTTTTGTAAAAAATAAAATAACTTTGTTTTAATTCCACTTTATTATTTTTTCATCCGACCGGTATCGATTCAACCTGAACCTTCCTCAGGGGTGAATAAAAATATATTAAACATAATACAGAAATACATGGTATTTAATAGAAAATTACAAGAGAGGGACAGAACATCAACATAGGTGAGGGGCAAGGAAGGTAGAGCTTCAGAGGGAGGGGTGAAGGTGGGCGGAGGTAATGGAAATATTTAAAAAATGGGGGTGTTAGACAAATCTAGTTGTTTATTAAGTAGATTGGTTTTATTGATTTTTAATGACTTTTTTATTTCAAGGGTTCAAGATTATTAAGGCGTAGACCTATCCCATTTCTATGTAATACATCTATTCTGGAAGATTTATTAAATGAGTGATTTTTATCGATAAGGTGGGTGGCGAATTCAGAAAATTCCACACTGTTTGGAAATCTCATGTCGACCACCCTTATTTGAATGTTTCTAGCCGTTTTACCGATGTAAAAGGCTGGACAATCGTTACATTTGAGTTTATAGATGCCAGAATGGCTTAAGTTATTTTCTTTATCTTTAGAATTTATTAAAAGTTTTCCTAATTTATTATTAGTATAAAACGCAGCTTTAATTTCTGTAGGAAATTTAAAAACAGTTGAAGATGAAAAATTATTTATGAATAAAATTCTACGCCAACCCTGATATTTCAATTAATTTATTATTTATATGTTTATTCCAAGCGAGTCTGTAATCCAACCATACACCTAGAAACTAGTGATCATCTACTCGTTCTATAAGTACGCCATTTATTATTAAAGGCTTTATAGTTCTTCATAAGTATGTTTCCAACGTAAAGTACATGTAATAATGAAATTTTGATAATATGGTTAGGCCGCGGGTGTTTAAAATGCATCATCATCATTAGGCTTATGACCTAAATTTTCTTTAAACTTAACACATTTATTTTGGGGTTTTTTGTATTTCAGTCGTCAAAAAAGGCGCGAGGGGGGAGCAACGAGCAATTCTATGCCGAATAAAACTAAAAGTAATGAATGAAAAATACTCCAGCACATTCAGGTTAATTAAATCCCTTTGAAATACACAATATACAACGTTCTTTGTGAGAAAGTAAAAATGTATTGCTTTATTGAATAATGTGTAATTATGGGGGCATTAAGGGGTTAAGTAAGCTTTTGGAAGGGGAAGTCAAATCTTTCGAGACGTATTTCTGTGCCTTCCTCCGGTATTGGTCCTGTGACATCATATTTCTCTAATGATTTTTAGGAAGATAAATAAGATATGGTACCTGTGACACTACGCCTCTCAAATTTTCACTGTATATATCTAGCTGTTGATTACATAAAGATTATTAAGTCAAAATCGTTGCCGGGATTGACATATAGAGCAACAGGTGAAAGCTGACCATTCAAGGCAGGGTGACCTTACTTGAGACAATTCTTATGCTCCGTGAGACCTTTTTTAGGTAAGTGTTTTATACAATATAATAGAATAAATTTATAATTATTCCACTCTAAGAAATTGTTCCTACTTGGAAAAATTCTAATTTTTGATCGCAACCTGACTTCAACACCATTGTCCGTCCTACTGAATTTAGTTCTTTTAGATTGCTTTATAGGGATGAAAACATGAATACACTCCAGATCAAAATAACCCACAGAGTTTTCAACCGGTTTGTAGGTGTAAAAATTATTAGCCTCCCAAGTAATTTTTCCAAAAGAAAAAACTCTAAAGTAACTTTGCATAATACTATTCTTACTTTGGTAGCAATTTTCCATTTTCATTAATTTGCCCGATTTGAACAAATTGGGAACAAAATGTTATCACCGGCAGGCGGCGCTAATTAATAAAATATATAAGGACGTTAGCGTCACCATAGCGACAATTAATGGACGACACTAAACATCTCTAATTTGTTAAAAAAATAGTTATTTTTTTATGGTTAGCGTTAATTAATTAATTACATACAATGGGAACTTGAACCCGCTAAGCCACTGCAAGGAGCTTGTCAGCAGGAGTTTAGTTCAACAATATTATACAATACAACATTAAATAACAATCATCATACAAATGTAGCGCAATAATAGAACAATATAAATGCATTCATATTATGATCAATGGACAGAAGATGGAAAAAATGTATTTTTAAATATGAAAACAGCATAAAAGTTTTGTTATAGAGATACTAGACTTCAATTATATAATATCGATGTTAATTAAATATTGATTATATTATAAAAATATCAAAATATCAGCAAATATTAAACAAATTGAGAAATAAAAAACTGTAGAACAGTTTTGTTACAGAGAGGATAGGATTAATATAATAGTAGCACATAAATAATTTTAAAGATACCCGCTGATATCAAGGAGATATACAATCAAGGAAACCATCATATTTATTCAATAGACAATGTAAGAAAGAGCAAAATAGCGTAAATACAGCAGATATCAAGGAGCTATACAGTCAAGGAGACTGGTTAAGCACTCTATAATTTGATTTATGTAGATTAGACAATAATAATATTTGCATCGTTTACATGAACAACATTTTGTTAGATATTATTCTCTCTGAAGCAATGCAAGTTCAGCCTCTGTGCACTGGAATTCGCCCTAATTTAGTTGGTATTTTCTAAAAGTACAACAGAGGTCAGTGAGGTGTCCTTTTTCAGCACGTGTGCTGACGATAGGTGGGTAGAATAAATTGGGAATGAATTATTATTATTGTACTCCATCACATGAAAGGAAGAAAGTTTTTTCTCTTTGGAATATTCTTGCCTTTTTCCGTGGAATTATTGCAATTTAGCATCTCGCTGATTAAAATATAGCTTAGCGATTAAAATACAGGTTTACATTTTGCGAATTGAAGAAATGATCTGTGCTGTGAATTTTATAATTAGAAAATCAACAATTGTGACTTTGAGAAGTGGACCTATTGGCTGCAGATGAGATCGCCAGTGCAAGTTAGTGATGATTTTCCTTGTATATGTGCAGTTCATGCTGTAGTTTTAGAGATAGAATCTTCATTGTTGTTGTTTTTTTTTAAATTTTTATTCTTAATATTATCATGGTATAAAGCCCACAATTGATGTTGTATATTTACACGCCACACCGGAGACCGTTATATTTATTACATAAGGTCACTTCCCAAAAGCCAACACTTTAACATCAGTGAGAATTTCGACATAAGGCAATTGTTTTTTTTTTACATTTATATGGCAACTTGTAAATATAAATTGTACAATCTATTCAAGGGTTCGTTTACCATATGTACTCGTATTTTGAAATATTGGCACTATCATTCCTATATTCTGTGTGAATCGTGTATTGTGTACATGATCCACCATTACCTTATACGGATTGTCAGATATATGTTGCATTGGGATTGTTTGCCACAAAAGACCACGAACAGATAATACATTAATTGATTTGTACATGATATCAATGTCTCGCCTTTGCTTAAAAACTGTTTTGCTTACTAGAAACTTTACCATGGCATTTTGAATCAGTTGTAAATGTTTATGGTCTTACAGGAGTGTCCCCAACAGTGGTGTTTCGATAGGGCGATACTGAGATTATTTACCACTTTGCATACTGTACCACTTGTGACAGTTTAAAGCTGAGCCAAAGTGTAATATAGCGTAAAACATCTAAAACATAACATATGTATATATAACCTAACCTAACCTAACCTAACCTAACCATATCTTTGTTCGTAACTAACTAACCATCACGCCACGTCTCCGCTGGGGTGGGCAGAGAGGACGGATCGTCAAACAACTCGATCTTGGCATACACTTCTTGCTTCATTCATATTCATACATCGTCTCATACATTCTCTTCTGTTATTCTGACTTCTGACATGGCCCGACTCAAGTATGATTAACTTGATCGTGCTGTCTTCCTCGGACGTCTTCGGCTTCTCCTTCCATTCGCGTCACATATTCTCCTTACACTCCTTTCTTCATTCATTCGCTCTTCATGTCCGAACCATCTAAGCGTACCTTTCTTAATCTTGCTCATTTCGCATACATCGGTCTTACATTCTTTACGAATCTCAAATTTTTTTACACGGTCAAACATGGTTTTAAACACATTCGTCTCAGAGATCTCATTTCTACAGCATTCCGTCTACTTTCATCCTTCCTCTGCCAGTTCCATGCCTCACTACCATACATCAGAGTTGGTATCAGCACTCCATTGTGGACTGCTAGTTTTCGCTTCTTTGGACAACTTTTTGTTTACGCCAACCGCGTTCAGTCCACTATTAATGGAGTTTCTAAAATTCACCCTTCTTTCAATATTCCTATCAGTCTTTCCATCTCTCGTAAACATACTTCCCAAATACACAAACTCATCGAATTGCTCCAAATAGTCATCATTCACAACTATATTGCACACTGTTTTCGTACTCTCTCTTTCAAACACAATGACTTTAGACTTACTTACATTCATCATTAGCTCATTCTTTATGCATACCTCGTTCATCCTAGATACGAGGGGCTGTAAATCTTCCGTACTGTTAGCAATAAGCATTGCATCATCAGCATACAACAGGCAACATACTTGCAGATTACTCTTTTTCGGGCCCAAGCCCATCACTTTCAATTTTTCACTGCAATATCATGCAATGTGAAGTGTTTTCTAATATCGTGTCCTGTATATGCAAAATCATATCTTCTCAAGCTAAAACTAGAATGATTTGCCTGGTAAGTAGTTCCTGTATCTGTCTGTACGAGTGTATTGTAAGATAAACCCTAATAAGTAATATTTGTTCAGCGCCCTTGAGATGATTACAAATAAAAAAAAACGGCGCTATCCAAATCATCCAATAATTATAACTATTATTAATATTAATTTATGTACCTCCTATGTATGTCTCGTCACAGGAATTTTCCCCACGAGACAAACATCCAACAATCCTCTATAAATTATTATTTTCTATCGAGATTACAATATATATATATGTCTGTATTATTTATAACAGTGGCATGCAGTTATTGCAGTTAAAGAAGATTATTAAAAATATGGCAAATTTCTTAGAAAAACGCATTTTCCACGTATTTGGTAAGGAACTTGAACGTTCATTTATGCAGTTGAACACAACACAACAATCAGCGGAAAATGAAAATAGAATGACTATTTTCAAATATGCAAGGCATACTTCATTCTCAAACATGAAAAACAATACACAGCCTACCTTTGGTCATAGAGCAATGCACACCTCTGCTAGGTAGGTACTTTTATTTCTAGAGGCGTGATATGCCCGAAAAATGGACGTACGAATATTTGATCATTTGCACAAACAACATTACAAATAATTCCAATCCATCGTGATTTCTTATTGAAAGTTTAGTATCGAACAGCCTTGAGCACTGCGCCAATCCCCTCTACTTGAAAATTTGTCCCTCAATAGTCGCCTCAAACCTAAAAAACTTGTTTTCTTAAATACTTTTCTTCATTTCATTGACCTTTACGAAATGCTACAAATGTTTATATTTGTACAAAAAGCATGCCTCTCATACCGTGAATACCGAAATAGAGGTAGGTAGTAGGTATTTGAATAAAAACGTATTTAATAAATAAATAAAATAAATGTCTAAGGATAACCAACTTGTCTCCAGTAGATATTTTACCTTAACGCGCTTTGCGTACGCCCCCTTTGTAATACGAGCAACGAGCAGGCAAGGGCTGAAATGTAGAGGCGGTTTGTATGAAAATTTATGGTTTTCACTTTAACGCTATCGCAAAGATTTTTCTCCAGATAGACCTTCGCTTGTAATTCACAAGACAAGCAAATAAAAACAAATAATGTGCTCCGTGACAAGGTTATTTTGTTTATCTGTGATTGTGAGATAATTTTTCTCTGTATTGTTTATAAATAATACGTTTAAATTATTTTTATATTAAGCGGTAGCTCGGTGTGTTGGTTTATTAACGGATGAAAATTTTATAATCGTTTTGTGTATTTTATCTCACGCTTTCTAACATTTTTTAGGTACAACGTCTGACCTTTTTATTTTAATTACGACTACCGTAGTGCAGTGGTCTCTACGCAATTGATTTTGCGTAGGACCTATAGCGGGTTTGATTCCAGCATAACACAAAAATATATGAGCATGGAGATTGGATTATTATTGTTAATATTGATTGATAATTTGCCTTGATAGAAATATGGGTAATAAATTATTTAACATAACATTAAAATCATTTCGTAGGTACTAATAAAAATGTTTAAGTTCGAGTTAAATTGTAATATGGGTTAAGAATATATAGATACTATTTATAATGTAGGCACTTACATAGCATGTACTGAGGGTAGATAGAAGGTAGGTACGTATGTATTTTATATGGCGCGTCGCGTCCGCACGGGCGTCGGGACATTAAAAGCATATTCGTGTATGCGCCAAGCTCAGGTGACTCAAGATTATCCAATATTCATGGGCAATTAGGTGTCCTGCGGACTGCGCCATAGAGGCTCGCCGGGCTGGCCAACGGCCGGCCTGGTCGGGCCGGTCGGACCGCCTGCCAGTTGCGGGCTAAGTGGCCTGCGGGCGCTACGGACTACGACCCAGGGACTACGGCCTACGAAGCTCTGCGTAGCGGCTACGATTAAGATAAATTAAGAATCATATGACGCACTGTAGAAAAACTCCAAGAAGTTTGGAAAAAGCTGTACTAGAGGGACAACAAATGACAGTTTTATAACATAAAATAGAGCAGTGGCTAGTTTTGTTGTTTATTCGTGTTCAATAGTGAGCTTAAGCAATGTACGTGCCTTTTAATAAAAGCGGATTTTCTCTAAAATGTCTCTTTCATTAAATCATTGAGACTAAAACATAAAATATGATTTTAAATGAAGAAAATAGATGTTTTATGAATTATAATAACAACAAGGCCGAACTATATTTGATTACAGCATGTTGTTTCCCCTCCGAAACCCTGAGGTTCGAGATTTTGAAATGAATTGCTCCTCTGATTACTGATACTCTGACTACTGATAGTATATCCGTTACTACGTTATTTCAGAAATTAAAATTTTAACGCCATCTTTTAGCATTTTTTTGACATATTATTACGAAAACCTCGTATTTCTATGATAATTGTAAGTTATATTGTTATATAAAATAACCATCAGGCGGTCTTCTGAAGGAGAAGGAAGGAGAGGAGGAAGGTTGGGAAAGAGCGGTTACGGGAGACAATTCATTGGTTTAGACTTACCCTGAGGGTGGTGTCTTGGCAGGGAGCTCGGCTCTGGACATTCGACTAGCTCAGTTTCGGAACACTCAGAAACTGCAGCAACTGCAATGCTCAGTTTCGTGACGTACATACATCTTCACCTAAATGCCACAGAAGTGTTCTGTTAAGGCTCCATTATTTGTCATACGCATATATTTCTTCTAAACACCAAGTGACGTGCAGCTCTAGGGTAGATAGTAAACATCCCTTAGTTCAAGTAAACTCTACCTTTTTGAACATTTATTTTTTTTGTAGTAAATTTCTCAGTAAAGTGCCCAAATTGTAATGTTTCCCGCTTTCATACCGGCTGCTTACTGAATTGTTTTTGTTGAATCGAATCGATTGGATTTTTTTTTCAGAGTAGCTACCTACAGAGAAAGATTGGTTGTGATGGGAATTTAATTTCATTGAAAATCGGTATATTCATAGAAACCTTTTTTGATTACGATTCCAAAATAATGTACACTGAAAGCAGTTCTATGTTTGAGTTATAGGCGTACATACATATAAGTACAATATATATAGAATGAGGGATACTTGATTAAATGACAATACCTACATTTACAAATTAAGTGGTACTTGAAAAATGAAATGCGAAGAATTAAACAAGCAAAAAACGTTACAATTCTTACATGTAAAATGAAACCAGCAGTCCTTTAAAGACTATGTGAATATGGATTATTATCTACCTTCAAATTCAACGTAATGATGTAATCGTCATATTGCAACATCTGCGAAATGGTAGGGAGGAAAAATGTAGTAATTCACCACTCTCCGGCAGTTAATTTTACTAATATTTAGAGCTAATGCCACCTTCATCACTGAATGAGTATTGCTTATTCTACGATGATTAAAAAATAACAGTTATATCGCAGCCGTTCCAGTGTAACAGTTCCAGGGTCTAACGAGATGGACTGGGGGTGGAAGTGGCCTCTGTTCATACATCATCGTCGCGTAACTGGTAGATTTATCGGGAGCATTACGCGGGATCCGCTGGTCTAGCGATTTAATAGTGATGGATGCTATCTCAGCACCCAAAAGGTGATCAATATTCTATTACTGGTGAGAAATGCTACGCGCTTTGTCAACAAAACTACTAAATCATCATCTCAAAATAAAGATGCAGTCTATTGAACAAGATAAGAGCAATCAGAATCTACCAATATACCATATTTGGATGTTTTTAACGTTATGAGATGTCAAATAGAAACGGTGAATTTTTTTTTTTAGTATTTAAAATTTTTATTATAGGTTTATATATATATATATTAGCAGAAGAAACAAAATTATTCAAAAAAAATATGCTTGGGAAAGCACGATTCGACGATTGATTGGATACGGTTAGACGATTTTCGATTGATGACCCTGAGGGTCCAGAAATATTGAAGTCTTTGGGAAGAAGTTTGCTGCAGACAGGCTTAAATAATGGAACGCTACTAACAAGGTGGTAGTGGAGATCCGGAAAAATATTTTAATATCACGGTTATTGAAAAAATAAAAATATTTTTTTTTAAATTGGCGTATTTCCGAGCCAACAATAATTATTGTTTGGATTATGAAAAATTAAGAAAATTTTCAAAGTAATTTTAAGAAAAACGTATTTTAGTCGTTATGCTTTGATATGAATCTGAAATATTGAGATACTTTTAAAATTACCAGTCCATAATTAAATCAATATTTTAAAGGCAATCTTATTTAAGATTCGTAATAATTTATCAAGACGAAAGAAAACAGTACGACCGCAATAATTTATAGAAGCCAAATATCATGTTTCTTTATTTGCATAAGTCAGACTGGAATATTAATTAATATGGTGAAACTTTTTAAGAATGGTTGCCTTTGAAATTACGGGAGAAAATGAATAAAACACTATAGAAATACTGATTCCACCGCAGCCGAAACAAGATTTCACCAATCCCAGTGGATTTCAATTCGTGGAAATTCCTCTCCGTCTTATTCCGTTTTTTTGAAACAAAAATTTTTAGTGGCAGTTTATCTTGTCTAAAAAGGGGTTGATTTTTAATCTTGGAGGAGACTATTTATAAACTCAGTTAAACGTTTAAAGGGGTTTTCTTAAATGAATTCAAAAACATCTTAGAGGTTCATGTTTCGATTGATGACGATTTGGTGACCAGCTATGTAAATTAGTACTCGACTTCCAACGGGTTTCAATACTCTTTTTCAAATACCTATTTCTTATTAAATAGATGAAAAAATTGGAACAAACAATATGGCGTTTTACTTATTTTTTTACAGTTAAGTGGTAATATCAAATATCTACAGCTCGTGATGGAAATAAATGGCAATGGCGGTGCCGTCACCTCACTAATTGTAGACAGCTGGATAAATTATGGATTGGCGTGTTTTTTTTTTTATTTAATCGAAGACTTCTATTTTATTGACACGTGTATTTATTTTGCTACAATAATTGTTACAAGTTACATGAATCGATTGGCACCACTATTATTGAAAAGAAAATTAATATTCCTCAAATAGGGATATTACCATAGATTCTCTGGATCAAGATAGTTAGAACTTTTGTGCAGAACTCACTTTATTCTTCGGTAAGCAAACAATATTTTTAAAATCTATAAGTTTCACTGGCTCCGGCCAGATAGACCTCTTGTTTAGTGGATAATAAATACATACGTTTTGTTGATACTGGAATTTAACCATGTATAAATAACACGAAACTAAATATATAATATTTTCTTAATGTAAAGATAAAAGAAAGAAAAACAGTGATATTATTCATGAATCGTTCGAAAATAACTTCGACAACCGTTCCCTCCATATCTATCTCCAGAGATTGAATAACGACCGTAAAAACAACTTCAGGACAATAAAAAAATCAACACATCAAGTTATTATTTCTAAAGAAAAACTTTCATGGCATAAAGTTATTGTCCGCTGTCTTTTGTCCCATAAGGAGCATTCGGGATTATTATTTAACCTCTTCGAAAACACAATCGTCTATGTCCACGGCAGCACAATGGACGTAATCGGGCGGCCAATATTTGTTCAATTTGAATGGTTTATTGTGGGCAGTCGGCCCGTGGTGTAATATTTACTACTCACAGAAAAATGTATCGGGAAACGTTCTGATCATCGAATAAGCATTCGTGAATTGCGACAAAGCATTCCCTCAGAAAAGGTATTCCAAAAGTATTCTTAAAAGTTCGCACGGCGGTGGGAGGAAGGAGACTATCTCTTCGAATGTCATGGATAATATGCAAATAGTATAAATAAAATATATAGTCTCAATAAGGTATTTTGTGAAAATGTATTACGCATTCGTTCCATTCTCAACAGTGGCATTAAGTGGCACGGCGGTGGGAGGAAGGATGCTATCTCTTCGAATGTCATGGATAATATGCAAATAGTATAAATAAAATATATAGTCTCAATAAGGTCTCCATGGTCGAGGGGTAAGGCTCTCGACTACGAATCGGAAGGTCGCGGGTTCAAATCCCGGCGTGCGCAACTAATTTTTATTTAATGAATTTGTGCTGTTTCACAATTAATTAATTAAAAATTAATGTGTAGTATATTTGCGCACGTTCCAGAGTGGAAGATACTCTCAGTATCGCCCTGGTGAAAGACCACCATTCAGAATTGAAACGTTGCTTGAAATGGCTTTTAGCCGTGTTTGGTGACCAGATCTGAATAGCCAGGCATTTCCCCACCTTCCTCTTCCCCTTCTCCTTCCCCTCCCCAATACCTTCAGCCTCACAACATTTCCCTATTGGGGATGCCATAGTTTCACTGGCTCCAGACGGTTGGGAGCAGTTGAGACTCTTGTGCGGTATTCATGTAAAAAAAAAAAAAAAGGTATTTTGTGAAAATGTATTACGCATTCGTTCCATTCTCAACAGTGGCATTAAGTGGCACGGCGGTGGGAGGAAGGATGCTATCTCTTCGAATGTCATGGATAATATGCATATAGTATAAATAAAATATATAGTCTCAATAAGGTATTTTGTGAAAATGTATTACGCATTCGTTCCATTCTCAACAGTGGCATTAAGTGGCACGGCGGTGGGAGGAAGGATGCTATCTCTTCGAATGTCATGGATAATATGCAAATAGTATAAATAAAATATATAGTCTCAATAAGGTATTTTGTGAAAATGTATTACGCATTGTTCCATTCTCAACAGTAGCATTAAGGATACTATTTATATGAAATGAAATACATATGTAGGTAAGTTTTAAATAAGAAAGAAGGGAAATAAAATCGGCTAGATGTTATTAAAATAAGTTATGAAAACTTGAAAATCAAATCAAGCCGTGTGAATCCTCAAAATACCCTGGACAAATAGTGAAATTAATTTATACCATCGAATGCCCAAATTTTACGAAATTGTTGCAAATAGTCACATCTTAAGATACAACAAATAGTATTTTCTCCACTTATAATCGATACGATGATTTGAGTATAGTTCCACTAAGTAGAAGAAAGTGGTAAAATGCATCGAAAAATAATACAATCGCCAAGTAAGGGGTACTTATTAAATACTTGCATAAACTCATAAAAGCAAACTAGTAAATATGAATTGTAAGCAAAGCAAAAGTTAAAAGCGCAATAATAAAATCGCCAAGTAAGGCCTTTAGGATTCTCCTTCCCTACCCCCACTTCCTTTCATCCCCATAGCCTTACTCAAAAATTAAAAAGGGTCCTTCTTCAACCATCTTTTCAAAACGTAAACCGAATGAAAACAAACGTTTTGAAAAGTCCTTTCACTCTCAACATTGCTGTAGATTTCATGGACTAAGTCTTCGTCCTTAAATCAGAGTATACAAAGTACTTCACCAAACGAAGGAGAATTGTTTTTGTTCGGGAAGAAGCATCCGAATAAACGTCTCTATGACGTCGGCGTCCAAGTCATCCGTTAATCCAACATTGCTGCAGATTTTGTGGACTAAGTTTTCGTCCTTTAAAACATATCAGAGTATACAAAGTACTTCACCAAACGAAGGAGAATTGTTTTTGTTCGGGAAGAAGCATCCGAATAAACGTCTCCATGACGGCGGCGTCCAAGTCATCCGTTAATCCAACAATTATCTATTCAATCGGCTCCCTAAGTCAGGGCCGCAACTAACTTCTTATATGGAATCCATCCAATAACCCTTAATTTAAAGCCAATACACAGAGTAATACGTTAATGCCAATCCTAATTAAACTTATTATTATTATATTTGAACCGAACGACTGCTCTAAACCTGTATCTTACTGAACTATCGACGCAAACTCTAACTGAATTATCAATACCCATAATATTGTACATTTAACTACACATAATGTTTCTAGTTTTATCCACTAGAGGCCTCCTTGCTATTATTAATTTACGGTGGAAAATCAATTTTAACTGTTGTAATATTGTTACTCCTAATAATGACATGACCCTTGGTTTTGCTGAGTTTATTTTAAGTCTTAGGGCTTCTCCTTGTGTACCAAATGACTGACTTCATTCTTCAAATGTTATGAATTAAATAATAGTGTTAGTTTGAAATTGTGTCAATGGGTTTACGTTCTGACAATAAACGCAGAATGGCCAGGAACCTAATTACTAGAAGCATAATTGTGATGTTCTTTGTTCTTAACTACCAGTTGTTAAGGGAACTTTCCCTTTGTTGTTGTATTAGATTACAGTTTGTAATATTTGGAACAACACATTTAAAACAATGGTTAATTTATTTACTTTCCTAAAGATTCAGAGAATACTCGTGGTGTTTTGAAGGCGCATTATATTTCAATAATGTTTAATGATAAATGGGTTGCTTATACTACTTGATAAATGTTATTAATATTATTTTAAGGGATTCGTAGTTTATTTAATTACCGAGAGTTTGATTATAGTATCTTATTTCAATTTAACGGTTACAACCACTCTAATAATAAATCAACTAATCAACACAATATGAAGCATCACAAACCATTAATAAACTCAGTTTAAGAACAAGGCGTGTTTAATGTAGATAGGTACTTACTCATTTCATAATAATATTGTAAAGAAAAAATCGCTGGGAGGATCAAAGAAGTTATCATAACGGATTTTTTTTACAGTATTTAATGAGGGGAGTATGTCATATAATAAAGTTTATTTAAATGGAATAATAGCATGGATGGTTTTTTTTTCATATTTCATAGGACGATATACGAGTATAAATGTGATTGAAACAAAGAAATTGTGAGTGAGAGCTGGTCATGAATATTTTTTTACAATTTTTCGCAAGCGATGAATAATTATAATTATAATAATAATGTCTTTATTTCAGCAGAACAAAGCGGAGAGTGCAATACTCTGTCTGCCATATAAAAAGAATATAATTAAAAAATAATTAAAAAAATAACAAGATGTAGAAATAGAATATAAAAAATAAATTAAAATTGAAATTAAAATTAAATTAAATTAATATAACATATTTACCACTTATGCTACAGTGGCCTGAGGGAAATTCTCCATCTACGATATAGGGGCACGCCCTGCCACTGGGCGACAGCCTGGACAAGAGTGTTTTCCGATCTCCGGTAGCACTGACTCGTCCCGGCTATTCTGTGGCTCATCAAAGCAGCGAACCCATGCACCCTTCCCTCTGCGAACATCTGCGAGGCTCTGCATCTCCAAGGGAGGCCGAACAGCACCCTGTAAGCGTGGTTATATTGAACTCGGAGTGTGTCCATGACGCCTTGTGTATATCTTGTGCATAGTTTGTGTAGTGTAAAAGCATGCAGTATGTCTGGAATAGTTGTTTTTTTACCGGAGGACTGCACCTATTAAATCTCCTGGCGAGCATGTTGGCACATACGCGTAGTGCTCTTCTTTGGCGTTCTACTAGTATGTCGTTTTTATCGTTTAGGTCATCAGTGATGACATGCCCCAAGTATTTTATTTCGCTGCAGATTTCAAGATTGGCTCCGCCGAGACGTATGGGCGAAATAACAGCAGGACCCGTATTTGCTTTGAAAATCAGCAGTGACGATTACTTAGCATTGTACATCAGCCCGTGACTAATCACGTACGATTCGCAAATGGCTAGAAGTTTTCTCATTCCTCTTACCGATGGAGCTAGTATGACCATGTCATCTGCATAGCTGATATTGTTCATACATACCCCAGCAATGTGGCATCCGATTCTTGTTTTCTTCAAAGTTTTTCTAAGTTCATCCATGTATACATTGAACAGCACTGGGGACATTGAGCCTCCTTGTCTAACGCCGCACTTAAACGATAAAGTTTTCCTGTTGGTTGTACCACGTACTCAATATGTTAACAATTTGCAGTGGTACTTGTCGTTCGGTCAGTTTTTTCCACAACTTATTATGACTAACCCTGTCAAAAGCTTTGCTTAAGTCTAGGAAGCATGCGTATACCGTTGTTATTCTGGCTTTATAATATTTAATTGTTTGTTTCATACTATATATTGCTGTATCAGTTGAGCATGCAGCTTTGAAGCCCATTTGGGAGTCCTCTGTATTGAGCTTGTCTTCGGTTAAGTGTAAGATGACTTTTTCAAAGATTCTTGCAGTTATTGTGGCAAGAGATATGGGCCTGTAATTAACGGATGATGTCAGGTTCAATTAACGACTTTTGGGTATCGGTATTATAATGGTTTTGGACATTTCTTTCGGAATGTGTCTGAGTCCAATCATGGCAGTGAAGAGAGAGGCGAGCAAAGTTGTTACGTACCCCCCGCATGTTTTACGTGTTCTATGACAAGTCCATCGTGCCCTGCAGATTTAACTCCTGCCATGTTGCATATTGCTCATTGGATCATCTCAGGTAAGATGACGATGGATCTGTATATCAATTATTTGCGGTTGAACTGGTGCGGATCAAAAAGCATTCTTGAAAACTTCGGCTATATCATTATTTTCAGATTTTATATCAATGTGGCTCGGTGCGGTATGTTTTGCTTTCAATACAGTATTCGTGTTGTTCCAGAAAGACGAAAATTTCTTCCATTGAAAGCTGTTTGCTATTTTATCCATTTTATTCTGTTCGAATTTTCTTTGACACTTCTAATATTCTTTCTTAAAGAGCGATCTACTTTGTTTTTGAGCTTCCGTGATAGAACCATCAGTAGTTCGTCCATTCTGCAGCCATATTATTATAATTATTTCTCGATGTTTCATAATGTAACGAAACCTGTTCATTCTAACCTGCTATAGCCTTCCATTTTCGCCCTTTTGTAGGCTTTCTCCCTATATTATTGCATATGTAGGTAGCCCAATAGTTCCTAGAGTAGTGTGCATCGGTCTGTGATCAGATCAGTCTGAATTGTAGTCAATCTGCATATCTTTAATTGTATTGCGTACTGCCTGAGTTACGAGACAATGGTAGAGCCACTTCGTTGTATTGTGTGCATCGCTTACAAATGTGTACGAGTCGGGCGGGAGTATATCAACATCTGCAATTTGTGGGTTATATTCTGATCAGAATGATTTAAGTTCACGCCCAAAAGGCGAATTCATATTGGCATTAAAGTCTCCCGGAATTATACAGTTAGCGTTCCTCGATTATCGTGTGCAATTTCGATAGACGGGATAAATATTCCGGTAAATTATCAGTATTGTCTACAGGCATGTATACACACATGACAAGTAATGTTCCAGTGTTTAGTGTGATATCAATCCCTATTATTCCAGGAGTTTCACAGTCGATCGTTACTGCCTTGAATGATTTCTTTCATAGTATAGCTAGTCCGCCATATGGTCGTCCTCTTAGTGGACCGCTAGAGATTTCTACCGCTGAACTCCCATAGCTCGTGAATTCAGGGTGAATTTCGTTGAGAAAATCTAAATCAGTTGGTAAAAGCCACGTCTCTTCTAACAAAATAATATCGTTCATAGAACACAAATGGAAAATATTTTTTTCTACTCTTTTTACTGATCGACAATTGATCGAAGTAATGTTGAGTTTATTCATTTTGTTTTGTTTCTTTTGTGATTCGCTCGACAGCTTCTCTGAATTTTCTGAACACGATGCCTTGAGACCAGAAATCGTGATTCATTACAATTTTAATTTCGCTTTGCTGAATCATAATATTTAATGTCCTAAATGGGGTTTCTTTAAAAGTTTTTAGGATTTCAATATTATTTGTCTTTAAATCTTTATTTTCGCAAATTAACTTAACATCTTCTGTGCTCGTTTTAATTGCGAAACGAGATACATAAACAAGCAAAAGTTTCGAATGAGTGCTAGCGTATGATCTGAATTTTTTTATTCGAAACATTAACAATTTTTTTTAAATGCCTGAAATATTTTTTAAGTATCCTACGGAGAAATAAATATAAAACGAAGGGTTTAAAAAATCAGCACCAACCTCAAAATTGAATTTTCCTTATGGTTTAATCACCCAAAGTATCAGAGCTCAGCAGCTTTGTGCTACGCTAACCATGTCTGATTCATGGCATAATATTGTAATTATCCCCCCAAAGTTACATACATGCTGGATACTGTACTGAGACTAATTCGCGTCTAGTTATACAACCTCAATTTATAGACCTGGCCAAAGTTACTAAACAATATGTTCACGGCTGAACACCGAGCGTAGAACAGCTGAACTGGGATGTATATCTATCCAATAATATGTGGCGTGCAATGTGCACCCCCAACAGTGCACCAATGGCTTGCAACTCCAAACATTAATAACTCGTTAAGCGCATTTATAAAAATCTTGTTTTACTAAAAAGCAGAAAATCCGTTTGCGTTACAGTGTTAATGAGCTATAGTGTTTTCAAACATACATTTTAATGTAAAAAATAAGGCATGACGATCTTTTTACCCATTGTAGAAAATACAGATCATTGTGGAACAATGGTAGACACAGTTAATAAATTCAAACACTTCATTAAGAAAAATTAAATTAAATCTGTATTTCTGTAAAAAAAAAAATATATCAGTAACAGAGATATTAAACGCTTCATTTTAATTATAAATTAAATTTAAAAATCATAATATTTTCCACTTTTTCAAGACTTCATACATTTTAATTAGGTATGTTTGGACCGTTTAATGTTTCCCGGGTACTTATTTTCGCGCGCAACGTTTAATATATTATTAAATTTGATCTTCAAATCTCCGTTTCCGCATACCACTTTATTTACAAATTAAATCCGAGTTCTTCTCCCGTTTACCTAATTGTAGGGTCTCGTGTTATGTTTAAGATCCGCGAAGTGGTTACTTCCCAGTATGTTCTTACGATACTGTGTGTATTTCTTCACTCAACGCTATTTAATTACACGCCGGAGAAGTTGACGGCTTATTATTAAGCGTAATATAAATTTCACAAGATTACAGCCTCCGGTGGAGAGACTCCTCCGATGTATCATTTTACCCACTTGCTATCTCAAGCGTGGTTAACTAAACAAACATATTTGTTTGCATGATAATCTTATCTCCTAATAACCATCGATAAGCTGGGAGATTAATAAGATCGTCCATCACATTGAGAGATGAATGCATCGAACGTGCAGGGAGTTTTATCTCAAATATCTTCATCACAAGATGATGATAATATTTTCCATGGTAATTTAGTATTTCGATTTGACAATATGCTCCTGCGCACCTATATTTCTTAAAGCAATATGTTTAAATTCATAAAAAAATTACATTCTTTAGAAAATGGTCAGCCACAATTTCCCATTGTCATTGATACTATTTAAAAAACGTGCTAACCTCTCAAAAATGTTGTAATTTATATTGCTCGGGTAATAATGTATGTTCAACTCATACGTGGAAATCGTAATTATTGGATTTACTGGGTTAACAACGAAATTCTTTATTCCAGGGTATTCTATTTATTCTAGGTAATTCTTTATTGGGTTAAAAAAATTATTATATTAGCAAAATAAACTATGATACGTGATAGTTCCATTAGCTGATCATTTGCTCCATCACTTGGTTGACTAGCTGGTGTTCTCTATGCAGTGTGCTGCAAAATTGCATTGAACGCGAAAAAAATAGTAGAGCTAACTTTTGTGTATAGAAATAAAAACGCATAAAAACCCAAATGACCGTCCCTATCAACCCCAGGAGAAAAAATATTATTTTTCATATGCAGTGTACACAAAGAATACTATGAATACTGCAGTTACTTAAACTCGTGTTCTATAATGTTCTGACATGCACACAGAAAATGAGATCTGAGAAAAAATTCCGTGGAAGAAAATAGTAGATAAAATAGCGCTTCATGTTGTGCTTCATAAATTGAACTCCTATTCTTCTGAATCACGCCGTGCAGATATTTCCAAGATATTGCAAGTACATTACAGAGATTCATTGATGTGTACAAACTAAGATCAAACTACCTGTGGTACAAATTGACAAGAGAAAGTCAAAAAGCTAAAACAGCAAATATTTAAACGCCCGTTGAATGCATTTGTTAATTCACATTCAACTAATGATCAAAAAATGGGTGGAAGAAAATAGTAGATAAAATAGCGCTTCATGTTGTGCTTCATAAATTGAACTCCTATTCTTCTGAATCACGCCGTGCAGATATTTCCAAGATATTGCAAGTACATTACAGAGATTCATTGATATGTACAAACTAAGATCAAACTACCTGTGGTACAAATTGACAAGAGAAAGTCAAAAAGCTAAAACAGCAAATATTCAAATGCCCGTTGAATGCATTTGTTCATTCACATTCAACTAATGATCAAAAAATGGGTGAAAAATTAGCCGAATAGTTGACCATTTTAAATTCTTGGCTTAGTGTTATTTTCAAACCGTATGCCACTAGTCCTGTTCTTGTTTTGTGTGTCATCATTGCTCTGGCAATACCTGTTAAATGACACCGTTTCCAAAATATTATTTTTTTCGGTAAAAATTGTATAAAAATTAGCAACAAATTTATTTAATGTGCGTTATGTGTACTATTTTTTAGTTTTGGAAAAATTAAATGTCGAAAATTAAAAGAGATACATACCTTCTTTTATGACCTCCACTATTTTTTCAATGTCCCTTAAGATCATTTCCGGCACAACACCGATGCATAGTTTATTTCTTTTAACTGATTTTTTTCTACCCCAGCAGTAATTTACGGGTATACTTGTATAAGAATCTGTTTCTAGTTAGTAACAAAATAATTTGCTCCTCAGCAGTCTTGTTTAGTAGCATGCGTATGTTTTGTAAAGCTATGTCGTCATGGAAGCAGCGGTTAATAAATATAATGTATGTATTGAGAGGCACAACTTGAAAGGTTTGAGTATACATGCAGTGCGCAAGATAAATAAGTTTTTGTATATTCATTATAACGCCTACGGAAAATTTATAAAAAAGGAGTTTTATTCAAAATTCACTCCGCTAAGAAAAATTCTTGAAAATATTGTTCGCCTCGCGGGGGTTAATCGTGCGGCAGTATGTAGTATCAAGCCCTTCGCTCACTTGGCGACGCAAGTATCCGATACTCGGCTACCGGAGTATCTTCGCGACTACCGCAATACATCTGCAAGGGGGTTCATACACAGGAACACGTCGCCAAGACTTTACGTAATATTGATTCCAAAATGCGACATTACTTATATTTTTAGTGATTTTTTGTTACAATGCCAGTATTTTACATCAATGTCAAGATAATAATATCTGTCTTTGTCTCTGGGCATATGCAATCCTATTTTTACTTTTACTTTTACTTTTACCGGATTATAAATCTTCCGTATTATATTATTAATGCTTGTTAATTCATTTATTTCTTCTTTTTTTAATTAGTATTTTCAGTTATAGAATTACACTTACATATATATTAAATCTGTTGTTGAGCAAAAGGACACTTTTATTACCTCATTTTACATTACCCTTTTTATGTAATGTATGTACCTCCAACGTCTGTCTGGACACCCAGTGGGACAGGCATCGAACAATCCATTATAATTTTGTTTTACCTTGATAAATATAAATAAATAAAATAAAATATTCTTTGTGGCAACGCGGGACTTGAGATTTCAATACTATGTTTTTTTTATATAAGTTTTGGTACAGAGTTAACATTATCTCAACTACCAAACTAGGCAATGTCCGTATTATAGTAGTCGAAGCATCGTATATGAACTGTGCGCGACAAGTTGCTTGCGACGTGAATACACAACTTAAGTATCCGATACTTGCGTTGCCTTGTGTACTAAGGGCCTTACAATTCCAATGAAGTGATAGCCCACCCAACCCTCAGTCGAGAACTATTGTATCGCTTGCGCAAATACTATGCTGAACGGAGTATAGTTATCCCAACACGTGCAACCGTTTCAATGATGTTACTGTTACGTAATACAAAAAACCCGATACATTTATATAGATTTTAATAAAGGGTTATCGGAAAATGTTGTTGAACTTAAAGATTTTCAAATGATTTCTTTTTAGCCAAGCTAATATGCCGAAGTTGCGCATATTTGTTTCTCTGCCTTCTATATTCTTATGTTTGTTTAATATCATGTCTTTTGATTTCTCGAATTTTATTGTACACCGCAGTAAGCATACGCATATTTAATGAATTACTTAGGTATGTCGAAAAAAAACATAACTACATGTAAAAATATAAGATTATTTAATTTGGGAGTACGGGTACCGCCAACCCTCAGATTCCTACCGACCCATCATACCTTTTTCCTTTTCAGAACTTTATCACCTTACTTTCCTTAAAAAGACCCTCCGTACAGCATCCCCAAAGATGACATAGGCCCTTAGGGAAATTATTTTCTTTGACGGCCTCCTCGTGGAGTGAATGTAAAAAAAACCGTACCAAGAAATATTTGGAGTGAAGTTTGAATATGTGGAAAATAAATTTAGGTATTTACATGGAGATCAAATGAAATGTGTTCACTCATATCCTCTCCGCGAAATTACATTTAAAAATTAAGTTAGTCAAACCATATTATAAAGTAAGTAGTGTCATTTGTAAGTGGTGTCATAATTTCACAGTGGGTAATTTTTTGAAAAATCTTTACATATGAGAATACCATCTTGAGTGACTCTTCTGAATGTATGCTCCCTAACATAGGTAAACGCTAGACAAAACTATTCTGGGAGATACTCGTACATCGTGGTTTCTGAGGAGCAGGTTTGGAATATTCTACAGCAAAATATTACGATAACTCGAAAATCCTCGCTCATCACTGCTGCAGTTCATAAGGGCCCATGCAGTCCATGTAAGCCATGCAGCAAACAGTCAGAGGGTCGGTGGTTGAGAGCGCAGCTAAAGTAGTTTGGCTTACCCCGGGGAGAGGCTTCCGTAGCGATCGATTCTTAGAAAGAGAATTCAATAATTGCGAACCTATTCATGGTATTCTCCAGGCAAGGGTATTCGGATAAATTAATGCTTTGGATGTAGAAGGAAATTATTTTTAAACACGCTCATACTATTTCCGTTTTTACTCTTAGAATATACCTTCTTCATATTCAATGGAAGTCTTTGTTTATAGGTAAGATTATTTATATTCATGGGACCGCTATACTCGTATAAAGTAAATTCCAAATTTAATAGAACCTTTAAAATAAATTAATGTTTTTACCAACACGGGTTAACTTCTAAAAAAGGGATGCATTTTTTAATCTAATGTATTCAATAAATCTTTCAGGTGATTCCAATAATAAAAATTGTTGTACTGATATTGTAATTACTGACTTACTTTGCACCACTGTTCTGGGTACAAGGCTCTTGGGAGTTCAATTGGAGATTAAAAAGTGAGAAAAAATTCTCTCGTGTGAAAAAAATTCTTTGTTGATTTTTTTCCGTATTATTTATATTTTTCATTAGATCTAAGGGAATTTTAAATTTTATCATAACACTGCACCAGAGATTAGCGACGTAGTAACAAAAACAATTCGAGGATTCATTAAAATGTATGTGTATAATGAGAAAAGAATGTCGTAGGTTACAAACATAGTTATAAATACGAAAAACCCAATTACTCAAAATACTCGTTTTTTTTTTATTTAAAAAGTAACAACTTTAGTTATTAACTTCTTTTGATAACAACTTAAAACACGATAATTACAAAAAAATTGTTGATTTTGGAAAATACTAATAGGGCGTTAACAAATCCCATAAACGCTGCGCAGCTAGTAGATACCCAAGGTTTGCAGGCTCGCACGGTTTTCCGCTGTAGCGCGACTAGTATCTTTTGTATGAACTATTTCTGAGGACAGAAAGTCCCATAGCCGCAGAATTCATAACGCACATATGGAATTCATTTCGGACTAGCTCTCGGGCAGTAATACCTATACGGACGAGTGGATTTTTAGTTTGGAATTTGAGTGACGCGCTTTGTAAAGTGTGCTAAAATTATGATATAAGTTTAACTAATTTTCTTATATTTTTTTATGGGAGATCACTGCACAAACGCACTTAGGAAAAAACCGCCACTGACTTAGAGCCTTCCCGATATACATCAGATCATTTATGTTCCCGAAACAGGCTCATATCATTAAAAAAAAATAGTAATAAAAATAACCAAAGTGTTCCCATGAGGTACGTCATTAAGTACCTACGATAAAATTGTTTCTTCTTCTCCATTACACATCTTAGCACCCGGCAAGAGCAGCATTTTTTCCTTTCTGCATAATAAATAAATAAAGTGTTTCCATGAGGTACGTCATTAAGTACCTACGATAAAACTGTTTCTTCTTCTCCATTACACATCTTAGCACCCGGCAAGAGCAGCATTTTTTCCTTTCTGCATAATAAATAAATAAAGTGTTTCCATGAGGTACGTCATTAAGTACCTACGATAAAATTGTTTCTTCTTCTCCATTACACATCTTAGCACCCGGCAAGAGCAGCATGTTTTCCTTTCTGCATAATAAATAAATAAAGTGTTTCCATGAGGTACGTCATTAAGTACCTACGATAAAACTGTTTCTTCTTCTCCATTACACATCTTAGCACCCGGCAAGAGCAGCATTTTTTCCTTTCTGCATAATAAATAAATAAAGTGTTTCCATGAGGTACGTCATTAAGTACCTACGATAAAACTATTTCTTCTTCTCCATTACACATTTTAGCACCCGGCAAGAGCAGCATTTTTTCCTTTCTGCATAATAAATAAATAAAGTGTTTCCATGAGGTACGTCATTAAGTACCTACGATAAAATTGTTTCTTCTTCTCCATTACACATCTTAGCACCCGGCAAGAGCAGCATGTTTTCCTTTCTGCATAATAAATAAATAAAGTGTTTCCATGAGGTACGTCATTAAGTACCTACGATAAAATTGTTTCTTCTTCTCCATTACACATCTTAGCACCCGGCAAGAGCAGCATGTTTTCCTTTCTGCATAATAAATAAATAAAGTGTTTCCATGAGGTACGTCATTAAGTACCTACGATAAAATTGTTTCTTCTTCTCCATTACACATCTTAGCACCCGGCAAGAGCAGCATGTTTTCCTTTCTCCATAATAAATAAATAAAGTGTTTCCATGAGGTACGTCATTAATACCTACGATAAAATTGTTTCTTCTTCTCCATTACACATCTTAGCACCCGGCAAGAGCAGCATTTTTCCTTTCTGCATAATAAATAAATAAAGAACGCCGGAGAAAATATTGCAACTCCAGTAAACTCGGGAATGTTCCCTTTAGAGACGCCGCTAATGTACCTACCCATTGCAATAAAGAAAGAAAATACTGTATATTTTAAAGTTTGCTTTTTAACCTAGTTATACTACAGAAAGTAAACCTTAAACCTTAATCAAACAAAGTATATTTATGCCGATTGAGAGAAAGATATTTCTTTCTACCTTCAGAAGAAATTGTTTATCGTTGGTCGCTTCAAGTCCATAGAGTTGCCATTGCTTTAAACAACAATGGCATTTTGTTTTAAAACTTACGGCCTTAGTTTTCTCGAGTGAGCTGTTTTGATAAATTATCAGATAAAGCGCTCTCATAGCCGGTGTTTATTTTTTCTGTCAAATGTTAATCGGTACCCCTGTCTTAAAGCGTGATACCGGGCTCGTTTCGCTCGACTTACTCCCGGAAAAGGTTGAGCTTCTCCCGGCCCGGGATAATAAATGAATATTTAAGCCTCCTTTGAGAAGTTGCGTCTAAAGACTAAAACAAGTATTTTTACTTAAAACCCTCCATGAAAACTGAACCACTTTGCAAAAAGAGAATGCATTTAATATTTGCTATATTGTTGTTGTTTGTTTTCTGCTTTTACCTTTTTGTGTTAAACCGTTTTCCTTGAAATTGTAAGCTCTTTATCCTTACCTGACATTGCTACACGCAATTTTTCCAGACGTACACCTTCTTAGGCAAGCGAAAAATTTACTCGACCGAACGACATGTACGGATTTCCCAAGAGCACATTTTTTGTACGAGAATTAAAATATTTGAGGTAACGTGGTCGTATAACAAAATCCATTTCTTCAGATAGTAATGATTGAAAATGGTAATAAAGTTATGCTTTATGTAATAAAATTTCATCTATTAATATTAATATTAAAAGTTATTGAATTTTTTACTTGTCTGGTGATTGAGCAAATCGTTTTGTTTATTCGATATGCCACGGTAAAAAAATCGAGGCACTTTGAAAACTCGATTTCACTTAATCGGAATACAATTTTCTTTTACAAATTGTGAACGCGAAAAATATTCCGAGAACTGTATTGTTTGCTCCAATAACCTGATAATATTCATTACCATACAAAGAGGAATGTAGTTTTCATAATAATATGATAACAAGAAAAACCTTCACTTCCAATCTTTTTATTGTCATATAAATTTTCTTATTCATTTATGTGGGGTACACTACTAGTACTACTATATTTGAAGACTTTCATTTTTCTTCTAGTTGGAGGTTATTCTGATTCTTACCGATATAACAGAGGGGATGAAGAGTCTATATCACACCCCTTTTGGAGGTAGTTGTTTTAGAAACAAACTCTTATCGAAACCATTATTATCTCCGGGCATAATCCTTTGATTTCATACTGGTAACTTTTAATATTGTAAATTTTATGAGAAGCGAGACCTTTGAGTTTCTGAAAACCTTGTTTATTAAATAAACACCTTATTAATATGAGATCCTTGTTTTCAATGAATGACGTCGTGCTCGGAGTTTGCCCGCGCGTTTTGTAACTTTTAGACAGAACACTTCAAGAGTAGATACTACTGGTGTGTACTGCGCACCTTTTACTGAGTTTACATACAAACTTACTACTACTTTTTACTTACTACTACTATAACCACCTAGGTTGATGAAGGGAGAGTTAAATATACGTATGCCATAGTTTTACAAATTTACAATCATAATAATAATATCTTATTGTAATTAAATGTAACTATAACTAAAAGGCTTGTATAATATAATAATGTAAGTGTACAGTGGTTCATAAAGTAAAATAAAAAATAAGATAATAATGGTTATAGATGAAGTTTCACATAACCCGCCTCACTAGGCTTATCTGTGTTGAGGCAGTAATTTTGCAAATTATTTTATAATTTTATGCTTCGTAAATCGTTGAATCAATAATTTAAAATTTGGGTGAGTGCACCGGTAAATGCCCTATCATTACTTTTAATCCAATTTTTTACATTGTGTTTAAATATTTTTTGTGAATCAGATTTTTTCATGCTAACCGGAAGAATGTTGTAAATTCTTATCGCAAAGTACCCAAAAATTCCGTTGCCCAAAAGTAGCATGAATTACAGGAATTTCCATTAAATGCTTGTTGGCATTTCTAGTAATACGACTGTTTAGTCTTTCTTCATAGTGCTTACTTTTGTTTGAATAAAGATGAGTGAGGATTGCTTTAGCGTAAATCTGCCAAACGTCAAATACTATCATTATATAAAAGATTAAATTAGAAATTAAAATTAAAATCAATCTTGATTTTCCAAATATCCTAATTAAGATATCTTCATGTTAATTTCGTAAATAGGCTCGTTCTTTTCAGGTAAGTGAATGTAAATAACTTATCAAAATTAAATATAGATAGTGTAAATTTTCTTTTCAATGTGGTTATTGTTCCGGAAACCCGAATCTCCGTGTCTCGATAAAACAAAGCAATTGTTACTCTTTTTTTTTAAATATTCTAAACATTTTCAGATCGCAACGATCGGGGATCGAGACAATATTAGATCTTTTATTGACCCTGTCTTTTTAATGATGGCAGCAATTAGTTGTTCAAATACATAATATTCTGAAATGTAGACGATGAAAAAATGCGTATATTAATATATTTATATTGCCCCGAACATCGGAGACAATATGGTCGTCCTACTCCAGGACCCCCCCAATGCGGTGAAGTTATGTCTCTACCACGGGGTACTTTTCCATATCCCGCGACGTGTGCCAACCCCTCTCAGCCCTTCCTCTTCCAGCCCCTACCCACTCTCCCACCCATGGTCGGTACGGGAAGGGGGAGGCCAGTGATAAATAACATAATGTGAGAAAATCTCAAGATGCTCGGAATATAGAGTACCAAATAAAATGCACTATGTGAGCACAATAAAGCCCCAAGATTATTTTTCAATGATATCGCGCCGTCATATTTAATAGCCCGGTTGCTGGAAACTTCGGAACGCCATTTTGTTATGAAAATTAAAAATCCACCGGGAAGTTTAGTTTATATGAGCCTATTCATACAGAAACAGGGTAGCCATTTGCTGTAATAATGAAAATATCTTTGCACTATTTCACGAAAGATACCCACGTACACAATTTCAAGATTTTGTCTTTAACCTTATCAACGTTATAAAGTTTCAATCAATAAATTTTCATTCAACACCTTTCCAGATTGAAGATCCTCTTAGTTGTTGGTTAAATATTTATACCCAATAAAAACACCCAGTTACCTTGAGACTAATTTTCAATCACCTGTTCAAAGTACACTTTGAACGTTGTAAAAGAAACGTTAAAACGCCCCCTTAATACTAAGGGTCTCGGTGCGGCGCGGCGTTACCGACTCCACCCCAGCCCTAGTTCAGCGGAACGGGCGGGCAGGGTGTCGGGAGGGTTTAGGAGAAGAAGAATGCGGGGGACCGTAGACTTAAGTGGATCATAAAATAAACCGCGTGGTTGAGACAGAGGTCTGGTGGCTGTCGCGGAAAGGGATGAAAAAGTGACACACAAAAAATTCCCCATTCGGGTAACGCTGGAATCGAGTCGTAGAGACAATCATGTGTGACGTCATAATACGGTGCAATGACTCACGGACACATTTCTTTAATAAGAGATAGTGCTTCTTTTTACACTTTTACGGGGCCTCGTATAGTGGTAACCATTAAGTAACGCGAAGACAAAGTTGCATCGTAATTAAACGAATTAGTAATAATTAAGTTATTACATAATTATTAAGTATACAAATCCGAGAAATATAATTGTATCGTCGTTCACCATAAAAAATGCGCGAACGTCAACATAACTTGTTTTTATTGGGTAAAACAAATTTAGGTATCTTTTTGCGCAGAGGTTCTAAATTAAAATAAATATTAACAGATTTACTGTATTGTAGGCATTCTGAAAATTTCTCTAGAAGTAGAAAATATTGTAATTTATGAAATTTAATACCCTCGCTTTGCAGTTGACGTAGAAGTCACATCTGATAGTCATGCATTGTGTTGATGCGTTCATTTTATCATCAATCCAGTTGTTTTATGTTTACTCTCTTTCGTTTTGGTGCTTCGGTACCAGCAGAAAAAATCTTACAGATAGACGACTTCATTTTTTTTAAACCGGGGAAAAGAGTAAATAACCAAAAAATGCATTCAAAGATAGTCGTTGTTTTACAAACCGGGGAGCAAGT